>OY720153.1:19324177-19359177 GCA_963082725.1 Pedicia rivosa | reverse complement strand
GTTATTTTATTTTTCCTATTTTTTTTTTTCTGATTCTTTTTTTGTAACGTTGTAACGGTGGTATCTCGACTCGATCGGGTACACTATTCTTCAGTCTTACATTATTAAAAATTAATATTAGATTTGTTGTATAATAGAAAAAAGTATTGAAGAGAGAAAAAAAAAGAAATAAAAAGTGAATTCTTCTTTGATACTTTATTAAAAAAGAAAAAAAAGTGCTTTTTTTAAGTGAATCAGTTTTTTTTAGTTTTGTGTCTAATTGAAAGAAGTAGAGGAACAAAGTTTTCATTATTTTCTTTTTTTTATTGTTAATTTTTTTATTTTGGAAAAACTTTATAAATTTTTGAAAAGATTAAATGTTTTTATTTTCATTAAATATAAAATCATTTTTTAACTCGGCTGATTGACTTTTAAGGGATGACTATGAATTGTAGTAAGTCTTACTAAAACAAAGATACCACCAGCTTCCTCTAAGTTTTGCTTGTCTCATCCTTTTCTATAACTTCCTCAGTTGTTTGTAACGGATTTTAAACTTATTACTTTTATTTTATAAATTATAATTAAAGATTAAATCCTCTCACTAAGTGACTAATGATTAGAAAATATATGTGTAAGTATATGTATTTTTTATTGTTATCTACAATTTTTTTTTTGGTTTTGATTTTTATAAATAAATGCGACATTGATTTGCTTATTTTTCTGTTTAAATTTTTTTTTGTTTTAAATAAAAATGAAGAAAATAAATAAATTGTCTTATCAAAGAGCTTATTATCTATGTGTTATCAGTATTTTTAGGTATAAAATATAATAAATGTTAGTTAAGGACAAAAGTATTAAGTTTTTATCAAAAATTTAACTGAGGAAAACAAAAAAAATTTATCAGACAAAAAAATTTTTACACTTAAAATTATTTTACCTAAACCACACACACATAAATGCCTACACTAGCAATGATATACTTTTTTAATGCAGTGTAGAATTTTGTTGACCTTTGCTCAATAAACAAACACTCGACAAACATTATCTCTAAGTATGTTTTGAATTTTTTGTTTTTACAATTTTCAAGGAGAGAAAATATTTATAAAATGTATTACATTATCTTTATTTTTCTTATTTATTTCATCTACTACTTCTTCTATTTATTTCGGATTTTGACGTTATTTATAATAATTGTTATTGGATAAAAAATTAATAATTGTGTTTAATAGAAATAAAATTGGTTGCTGTTTTTTCTTTTATATTATATTACTTATAAACAAAATTTAGTTCCGCCTTTCATGGGTTTTACACTGAAACCGCAATATAGTTAACTACTTAACGTGTAGACTTTAGTTGAACTAACGTGTGGGTCTACAAATTTCAATCAAATATATTCTTTTTAATATTTATTTTTAAATTTTTTACTTATATTTATTATTAATAAATGATTTAAAAATTAAAATCACAATTTTTACATTTTTATTTTATTTAATTAGAATAATTATATATTATTTATTTTTCGCGGGTCTTGGTTTTATTATTTTTGTTGTTTTTTTGATCATTTTCATAGTTTAGCTATCTACCACTTGACACTCAGAGCCATTTTCTTCTCCAAAATCACTGAACTGAAATCCCTAGTTAAATTGCGAAAATTTTCGAACGTTAGTTCAACGAACAAAAATTCACTACCTAACCATTTTTCGTTAGTTGAACTAACGGAGAGGTGAGAAAGAGCGATACATTTTGACGCGAGGCGGATAGAGAATATATACATGTATACATGTATACATATAACATATATACATATAACATACAGTAATCCCCCGATTTACGAACAGAATACGTTCTGTGAAAGTGTACGTATATCGAATATTCGTATAGCGAATCCAATATTAGTATGCCATTCTATTGAAAATAAATAGATACGTTCCAGAGAATTAAAATATTCGTAAAACGAAATGCATATTAGTATAAGTTTGTATTAAAAATACATAGATCCGTACCCCAAATGTTCGTTATACGAAACCTTATTTTTAGCAAGATTTAAAACAATGTGATTAGAAAATAAAACGAAATATAATTTATTCATTTTAAAAATAAAATAAAAATTACATTCACTAAAAAATAAAAATTAACATTACATATTAAAAAAAATATTTTAATTATAAATGTTATATTTATTTTGATGTTTTATATTTATTGTTTTAGCGGAATTCCCAAATTAAACTTTAAACATTGTTCGTAATAGCGAATTTTTCATTCGTTAAACGAATTTTGTACTTTACGAACAATGTTCGCAACTTCGAAATTTCGTAAAACGAGCCTTCGTAAATCGGGGGATGACTGTATATACATATAACATATATACATATAACATATATACATATATACATATAACATATATACATATATACATATATACATATATACATATATACATATATACATATATACATATATACATATATACATATATACATATATACATATATACATATATACATATATACATATATACATATATACATATATACATATATACATATATACATATATACATATATGCATATATACATATATACATATATACATATATACATATATACATATATGTATACATGTATACATCTATACCAGGCACGAAGCGTGAATTTTTTAGGTACGGCAGCACATTGTGGTATGGGCCCTACAATTAAAGAATCGACTAAATTTTTTCAAGAAAATTTTTCATTAATGGCAACAAGATTAATCAGTTCTTCATTTAAATTTCTTCTATTTTTGGTTTTTTTTAATAGAAATTAATGCCAAATTCAATAATCTATTAAACAAATTTATTCCTCAAATAAGTTTAAATTTGTATTTGTTTTAATTTGAAGAATGAATCTTCGTTGCGCATTATTTTCCTACAAGAATCTGTCTCTTTTTCATGTTTATTTCGTTTACGCATCAAAAGAATGAGTTTCTACTATGCATTATTTTTCTACAAAAAGCATTATCTATATTTGTTTGTAAAGTTACTTGGTATTGGTATTCTATCCCTTACAGCAGATTGAATTTCTCCTGCGCATTCTATGCATAAAAAATTTCTCCCACTTAAAAAAAAGAATTTCCCCTGCGCATTATTTTTGTATAATACACATTATCTGATTCTTTGTATGGGATGCTGAAAGTTACTTAATGTAGATTTTTCGTTGCATAGAAAAATAATGAGTTTCTCCTGCGCATTATTACGAATACTACTTTACATGCGCAAATGAATTTCTATGAAGAATGAGTGAAGCGAAGGCATTATTTATGTATTTTGCACAAGAAAAAAATATATGGATTTAAAAAAATCATTATTTTTCTTAAAAAATATTTGAATATTAAGAAAATCATTATTTTTCGTACAAAATATTTAGAAATTAAAGAAAACAAAATTTTTCTTACGGAAGCACTCATTCCGTTCAATATATGAACGCTTCGTCCCTGATATGTACATATATACATATATACATATATACATATATACATATATACATATATACATATATACATATATACATATATACATATATACATATATACATATATACAT
Source organism: Pedicia rivosa (assembly GCA_963082725.1). Classification (NCBI taxonomy): domain Eukaryota; kingdom Metazoa; phylum Arthropoda; class Insecta; order Diptera; family Pediciidae; genus Pedicia; species Pedicia rivosa. The sequence goes on along the minus strand of OY720153.1, from coordinate 19,355,621 downwards.
ATATACATATATACATATATACATATATACATATATACATACATATATACATATATGCATATATACATATATAATACATATTTAATACAATATTTTTCATGAATGATGAATATTTTTTACATGTTCATATTTTTGTTTAATTTCTTTTTTTTTATTTAAACTCTTTAAATTTATTCAAATACACACACACACATTTGTCAAGTTATAAAAGACTATACAGTTTTATAGTTCTTCACGCAGCATATCACCCCTTTTTACACACAACCGCAGCCCACATAATATTTTACTTAACCAAAATTTAACCAAAAAAAAGACCATATCGAAAAACGCACCATATTTATAAAATATTTATATTTTTTCACCCTAAGACAATTTTACATAAAACACGACACATTAAATTCTTCCTATTCTCTTCTTATATTAATCAAATAAAACTTCAATTAAGTTTATTCCGATTTAATCGAGGGGTTAACCACTTACGAGATTCGGCCCCCACCCGTTGCACAATACAATTTTTTTTTGCACATTTTGCACAAATTTTACACATATTTTGCACATTTTACACACCTTTTGCACATATTTTGCACATTTTGCACATTTTGCACATATTTTGCACATTTTGCACATATTTTGCACATTTTGCACAAATTTTACACATTTTGCACCAAATTTTAAACCTTTTTTGATGATTCACAGGCGCAAATTCTTTTGAATATGATTTTTCTCGAGCCAATTAACCACTTAGATATTCAAAACCAAGCACCAATCCAAGAAGTAGCTGGTTCTCAGAAAGAAATATACACCATTCCCCTCTATACACTTCATCAGCACTCCATATTAATCTCTTGTAATTATTTACAATAGGTTTTTTGTTTTTTATTAATTAATTTTCTTTTACTCTTAGTAAACTATCAGTGCTTAAGTAATTACTGGTTTTTGTTAAAAGCCTTACAATGGATGTCTTTCTTACTAATGAGTCTTTAACGAGATCAAACGGACTTAATTCGTTCAAGTCAAAATTTCTGCTTCTATTATCTTTTAATTCAAATTCACCTGTTACTGCATCTAACTAAAGAATGCAAATCTTCTTCCAATTCAAAATTATTGGTATCTTCCATGCTATTAGTTTCAATGACCTCATTTATATTTTCGTCTGTCATCAAGATCATCATCACACTCTAATTTATCTGTACACCAATACCTCGCTTTGCGTCGTTTCGTTTTGCGTTTTTTCGATGTTGCGTCGCTGCTGAATTAGTACTAATTTTCACTGTGCGTCATTAGATTTTCGAAGTTGCGTTGTTTTGGGTTCGAGGAAATTTATTTTACGTTGAAAAAAAAAGCTGAAAATCATAATTCACTTTGCGTCGTTTCAATTTGCGTCGTGTTTTTTTGGAACGTAACCACGACGCAAAGTGAGGTATGGGTGTATATTGAAGTTGGCATTCGAGCACACATTCCGATATTTTTTAACAATTATATACAGTCAAAAACATATCTCCTAATCCAGAAAGAACCGTTATTATTTCAAAAAACAAAATTTAAGCACCACATCCTTTCTCCCTCTTTGAACTCGTGTTTTTGACTGTATAAGTAATTCTGATTGTCAAATATTCGTCATCCTTTTCTCCCTTTCTCACTATAAGAAGTAAGAAAGAGTTAAAAAACGAAATTTGAGAAAAACACGAGTTCCAATTCAGAGCATAATCATATATGCATGTACAAAAAAAATCAAAATCATATCTCCTAACGGCTCATATGTATGTATGTAAGTATGTATATGTGTATGTAATATATTGCGTCCCTTCTATTACATATAGCGATAATGTCAAAGAGGGAGAAAGGATGTGGTGCTTAAATTTTGTTTTTTGAAATAATAACGGTTCTTTCTGGATTAGGAGATATGTTTTTGACTGTATATAATTGTTAAAAAATTAAAAATGTCTACACACTTACCTTTATATTATCTAAAACACGAAATTGAATTAAAAAAATACAAAACAAAAAATATTTGTCTATTAAATTGTGTATAACGATTTTTAATTAATTTTGTACGTCCATATGATGGAATAAATTTCATCAACTGAAAAATTAAATCCTCGATCAAATCCGATGTAATTGCGAACCCTTCTACCAAACCGATGAACTTTTCTCTTTCTATTTCATATCATTTTAGTTAATATTCCGTAAATAACGTATTATTCAAAATTCTTCCGTAACAATTTTTTGGTGTTCGAAGTCGAAAATTTTTTTCCCCATTGTTCCAAAATATCAAATCTAAATTTGATATAATATAAACAGCAAATGTTTAAACTTACATTACGTAAAATTGTACATTTTGCACAAATTTTGCACAGATTTTGCACATTTTGCACAAATTTTACACATTTTGCACAAATTTTGCACATTTTGCACAAATTTTGCACAAACTTTGCACATTGTGCAAAAATTTTGCACATTGGCTCCCCCACCATTGCACATAGTGGTTAACCCCTCGGATTTAATTGTTTATAAAATTTTTGAGGTTTTCTTTTTCTTAATTTTAATTATTTTTTAGGTTTGATATCACCAACAAGAATAAAATAATTTAAGAACAAACTTACAATTGTCGTTGTTTTTAATTTTTTAATTTCTCTTCATTTTACCAATTTTTCCAATTTTGATTTTTTTTATAAAAGACCTATCCGCAATACATATATGTAACAAGTTATCGTAAAAAATTCAATTCAAAAATATATAAGTACTTACTTACTTATTAAATAGGTTATTGCATATACCGTCTGTTTAAGTTCAGGAAATATTTTGTTTATAGTTTTTTATCTTGTTGTTACTTATTTTCTCGAGGAGGGAGGTTGTTATTATTTTATTTAAAGAAGGCTTACAGAAATAGAATACTCTTTTGGGGTATCTTATATTAACTATGAAAACACAAAATCCCCAATGTTCCTCAATTACACTTAATCGTATATTGACATTCTTTATGAATAGATTTTTATTTGTTTATTTTTAAACTGAAAAAAGAACAGAATTGTGTGTGTAAGTAATTGGATTAAATAATTTTTGTTTTTTAAATTTTTAATATCGACGTCATTTACAAAAATGAAATTACGTCCGCGTCTAATGCGTAATCCAATTAGAGATTACGGCATACTTAATATAATAATAATATAATTATGTAATAAGTTCAATACAATCAAATTTATAATTATTTATTTTACGAAGAATTTTTCTTTTATTGTTGAATTTTCTCAATTTTTCATCTTTCCGATTTTATGAGCAAAAAAATAAAACAAGTAAACTGAAATTTTTTTTTCCCCCTTTGGAATTAAAACATTCGTTTAAGACAAAAAAATACAAAATAAATTACGATTAATTCATAAAAAGAATAAGCAATTTTAGGAAATACGTATATGGTATTGTTTTTGTTGTTGGAAAACTTTTTTTTATTTCCCTTTCGAGATTTTAGAATTCCAATTTTTTTTTTCTGTATTGAAGTTTTTTTTCTTTTGTTAAAGAAGAATAGAAGAGAATATTGAGGATAAAAAAAACCTAAAATTAGTCATTTAAAGGTTTCCTTTTTTTGGTGCGAATTTTATCATAGATCCTTAAAATATAAAAAAAATTGTCTTTAGTCTGGCCGCATATAACTGAATTAATTCATTTGTGGTATCAATGTCTCTTGGGGTCATAACACTCCCTCCTCAACACTATGACAGTCAAATGATAGCTGTAACTCTATATTGATCCCGTCTTTTATTTTTTTAATATTTTTTTCTTGTAACAGATTAGAAGAGAGAGAGAGAGAGATGAATGAAGACGTAAAGGGATTTTAGACAAACATTTTGAATAATTCTTCTAGTTGTAGAAAAAATGTATGACCACAATTCTCAAAATATATGAAACATTTAATAATTTCAATAATCTTTCTTGGAATAACTGTGGTTGAAGAAAAAAGATCTTTTGGAAAAAAAGCAAAAAAACATACTAACAAGATTTGTTTGAATAAACTAAAATGAATCTATAATGTTGGAAATTATTTTTTTTCATCTCTCTCTTTTTCTCTTTTAATCAGACAGTAAATCGATTAATCAATATTATTTGAATTCCTGTAAAACTTATCTAATTGGATCTCATTGATCAAATTTTTGTTGGTAACTTAGATTGTTTTACTGAATATAAGTATAATGCTAAAACTGTTGAAATTATTACATCATTACATCAAATAAAAATTAAATTGTGTTTTAATTTGAAAAGAGTGTTTTAAATGTTTATTATAAAAAAACATTCACTCCCTCCTAACTAAACTTCCATTATTTTCTCTGTTGTTTTGTTATTTGTTGTTATTTTTACATTATTTTAAATTTTAATTTAAAGAAGACGGAAAGAAAGATAGAGAGAAATGGAGTTTTTTTTTTGACTTTATAAAAACAATTTTTCTCCGTAAATTAAGTATCAAAACTTCTCCAAATATATTATCAATGGTTTATTATTTTTATTTTTTGGTACGACAATAACAAAATTTAAATAGGTTCACTTGTTTTATTTTTGTTCTCATTATCAAAAAACATTAACTGTTAATTATTTAATTATAATTGGATACGCTTTTCTTGTTTTAATGTGAAATTATGTATGTTTTTTTTTCATTATCAATAAATAACAATGGTTTTGTTTTATTTTTATTTTTATTTTTTTTACTTAAAAAATATCAAATCATATTTACTGACTTTGGTGTGTTTTTTGTGAAGGAAATAGACATTACACTCTTCTAGCATGTAGTGATAATATGCTAAAGGCGGCAAAACTTACTTTCATACATCAATTTCTAATTTACTTGCTGCGTGAATGCTTGTTATGTGGTGTAATTTATCTTCACTGATATCAGTATCAAATTATAGAACTCGATTAGTGTGCTGAACTCTCAATATTTTTGACAAGAAAAATAACTTTCTTGTTTTGGGAACTAGCTACTTCTCCTTCACTTAAAATAATTCATTCTTTAATTTAATTATACCAGATTTCATTTTCGATTTCATTCGATGATTACCCCAACCATTTTGTTCTTTTCCTTTAAGTAAAAAAACGTGACCGGTAAAATTGATTTATTTTAACTTTTTTATTTTGGTAAATATGTTTTAATTTTTTTTACATACACATATAATATACTGACGTCATACTATTTATTACTGTAATTTTTAATTATAAAATAAATACATAGGTCTACTAAAAAAAATAAATACATTAAAAACCTTTGTGACATTCGTCAATACGAATGTCACAAAGGTTTTTAATGTATTTATTTTTTTTAATCAAGTTAAAATTTATAAATATAAATATAAATTATCTCATTATTAATTATAATTTAAATAATTTTTTTGCTGTAATTTATTCCATATTAATAATGGTTTATTAAACGTAATACGCTTGAAATTAAATTAATTTAAATTGTTCAGAGCGTAATAATTAAGATAAATTTTATTGATTTGTTATATATAAGCTGCATTTTTTTTGGCTGTTCTATATAATAGTATAAAGCAGGCATGGGCAACTCAAAGCAATAATCGAGCTAATATTAAGAAATTTCAAAAGTGATGGAGCCGCAACATTTTTTAATATATTTAAAAATGTCAATAAATATAAATAAGAAAAGAAATATATTTAATTTTCGATTTATATAGTTTATTAAAAGTAAAATTATACAATAATTTTAATTTATTTATAATATATAAATTTTATATATATTTTCAAAATATTAAAAATAATATTATGGAATTTAAGTTTTCTTTTTTTTCATTAATTCTTCAAAATCAATTATAATTTTTGTTGATGACACTCTTAGTTGATTTTTCAAATTCTCGTCCGTAATTAAAACTCGATGCTTATTTTTACAATATTTCATTTTTTATAAAAAAAATGATTTCTCGAGCCGCAAAAATTTATGGTTAGAGCCGCATGCGGCTCATGAGCCGCAGTTTGTCCACGCCTGGTATAAAGTCTTAAAATAGTCTTTTTAAGTTTTTTTTTCACAAATAAAAAGACTAGTTAGTGCGCGATGTACCCTTGCTAATACAAAAGTCTTACATCTGGTATACAGTCTTAAGGGTTTACATGTTCGCCACGCGATATAAAATGGCGCGTTTTTCTTACGTTTTTGTGTAAAATCTATTACTTTTTCTTTCGAAATATTTTGTTTTGTCATAAAATAATCAAACAAACTTCATTAAATTTTAAAATGAAAAAAAAAAAAATTTTTAGAATGATGTTACTTTAATTTCGATTATAATTATAATAATTTGTACTACATTATTATGATTTTAGTTTTCATTTAGTATTTTTTTTTTCAATTAAAATTTGATTTTGTGGTAGTTCTGTATACTGTATACTGGATAAATATTGTTTTATTGGTAGTAAATCGGTGTGAAGTTGTGAGGTGTTCGTTCATCGCGATCTAGCGTTACCCATTAAAATGCAACTAATATGACAAATCTAGTCACACTGCGAGTGAAAACATAACATTTGTTTTTCATAAAACCTCAATTTTGTAAAAATTTTTTGTAATAATAATAATAATAACTTTGTCAAATCACTACCTATTAATGAAATTTTTTTGTTCCGTTTGTTCTTCGTCTTCTTAAAATGATTGAACATTTTTTTGGCTTAAAAAATGTCGTCGACGATCATGAAAAGCTTTCTGAAGAAAAATTATATTCTTGATATTAAGTTTGAGTTGGGTTACTATTAAAAATTAATTTAAGAACAGGAGAAAATTGTTTTAATAAATAAGTTTTTTTGTTAACAAAACTGTCAGATTTTACTGATTTTGAATTAGTTTTGATTGGTATTGTCATTCTTCTATTATCTAAATAAACAAGCTTCTTAATTTTGTTTGTATTGGTTATTAATATTTTTAGCAAGATATTTTTGTTTGTTTAGAAATATTAGGGGAATAATGGGCAGGCTATTATTGTCTTCAAAGTATAAAATTGCTTAAAAAAAATTTGGGCGATTGTTATGTTTTGTTTTGATTTTTATTTAACAAAAAATTATGGGGTGTTGTGTAGATGGAAATGTCTAATTTAGCGTATAGCGTATACCTATACTATACACATGATAACCTTGAGATCGTCTTTGACTTGTTTTATATAAAATTGATCTAATTTTTATAGAATTTTTTGAACCTTCAAACTTAACCCTCAAAAATATACAAAAATATATTAACACACTCGCACACACACCTAACTATTTTTATGTTTGTAATAAAAAATTTTTTTTACAAAATTATTGTCCCTTTTTGTGATTGCTGACGTCATAATTATCAATAACCACATTACTCAACCCTGAAGAAGAAGAAGTAGAAGTAGAATGGGTTTAAGAAGGATTGGGATTGATTTTTTTTTGACATGCGATTTTTGAATAATACATAAATAAAGGATCTTTAATCATTAATTAATTTTTTTTGTGCTTTCTTTTATTTCATCATAAATACAAGAAAAATTAGACTAATAATCGTATTAATTATAATGCTCTTCACCTCCCAACACGTATTTATTACACTCTTCTATGATTTTCCTTTTCTTGTGTGTTTTTTTATTTTAATTAATTGATTAATTATTGTTACATTAATTTCTATTTCAAGTATTTTACTTTATTTTCTGTTTATTTTTTTGCAGTGGTGTTCCAGCTGCGGTAACAACGGCTGCTGGTGGCGCAGGTGGTGGTGCTGGTGCAAGAGGTGCCAGCATGTATTCAGCACGACATTCAGTTAGTTCATCGTCTGGTGTTCTAATGGTTGGTCCAAATTTTCGAGTTGGTAAAAAAATTGGATGCGGAAATTTTGGTGAATTACGATTAGGTAAGTTTAATTGATTTATTGAATAAACAATTAAAATAATCACAAAAACCGTGAAGGTTCTATGAACCTGTTTTAAGAGGAAAAAATTCAAATATCATAGATATTTGAATTTTTTTCTCTTAAACACATTGTCTAAGGTTTTTGTTTATGTTAAAAAAAAATTAAAATCTTTTTTTGGTATACCCTCTCTAATTGGATTACCCGCACAATAACGTGATAATTTTCTTTTTGTTTTTTTTTTTATTATATATATAAAAGTTATTATTGTGATTGTTGTTGTTATTATTTAACCTATAACCCAAGTGATTTGTGAGAAAAGAAAAGGAAAAAAGATAGAAAGTTGATTAACGAATAATATACACACTGAAAAAAAGGATCAAAATAAAATAAAAAAATTGTTTGTGATTTCTTGTTTTCCTTCTAGTCACGCTTAATTCCTTTTTCTTGCGTCTCTGGCGTCTATAATAAATAAAAAGAATGAAATAATGTATATTAAATACTTTTAGTTACATGTGGCAAAAGATATTAAGTACCGGATATATATTTTTTTAACCTGTTTCAAACGGCTCATGGATTTCGAATGAAATTTGCTCAAATTACACAGAAAATGTTTGCATAAAAATTTATGAACCCAGCAAAGAAAAGTGTGTTTTTTTAGCTACTTTTAACACTATTTTAGTAGCTTGCTTATTAAAGATAGAAAAGAGAGTGCAAAAAAATTCACAACTCCATGAAAAAACAGTAAAATATTCGGGCATTCCCTTTTATGGAAATTATCTTGTCCATATTTCTTTTTTTAAGTCATCTTCTTTCTCCCCATTTATACATTATAATTTTTTCTTAACATTGCTCTCGTACATTTTTAAATATTTATTACAGTCTTCTGTATTTTCCTAGTGTTTTTTAAACTTGTCTAGATGTTCAACTGCGCGACGTTTCGCCTCACAGAATCAAATTACGCCTTTTTGGTTTATTAAAAAAATGTATACATTTAGTAAGTACATATATTCATTTACAATAAAATCAGCAACAAGAATAACAATAACAACAGATGTACTTAAAGATATTTTTCTAGATGAGTGTATATATTTTATCGAAAAGAAAAAGAAAGTAAAACAAATTGGTATTAAAAACTCTATTTTTTGATTTTTTTAAAAAAAAAATACGAAACTGTTTCGAGTAACCGAAACCTCTGTGAGTTCGTGACCTAGCCGAATCATATATAATATATAATATTATCATATATCATATATAATATTGTAGGGACTGTACTAACTGATGGTAGATTCTTGAAGTAGATACACCAAGATATATTAAAACTATACAAATTTGAATTAAATTTATTATTTGTATCGGAACGACGGAAGTGGTAGTTTCTCGTTCTCCTGCTCGTTTTACCTTCTTAAAAGACGGGGAGTAATAAAATTATGGTACCTTATTCTAATTATCGTTGTTTCTGTTTTGTATAAAAAAAAGAAAGGATTTTTTTATGCATTATTTATTTTTTTCTACAATCGATAATTTTGATTTCTAAGAATTTTGTTTATCAGAAATACATTGCCCAATATTTTGACTTGCTTCAATGGCGAGGTTTGCAATCTCTTCAGTAATATTTGCCGCACATTGAAATATATCTGATTCAGCTGTTGCAAAAAAAATTCTAATTTCTGTAATACGTTTTGTTATTTCCACTGGTAGAAGAATTGATTGATTTCGTATTGATAAAAGTGCCTGTAAATATATTTTTTGTTTTTGTTTTAATTCTTCCATTTTCTTTATATTAGATTATATTATATTTGCATATTAACGTATGCAAAAAATGTCATATTAATATGGGCCGAACAATGTGGTCGATCTTAAAAAGTACTATAATAGATTACAGTGGAAAATTACTGGTAGGATTACTATTATAATAATATATCTTAACTATTATTTTTAACACGGTGGAGCTGAGTTTTAATACTTTAGGTAAATACATAGGTAGATAATTTTGGATTATTAATGTGTCATGTAAAATACGGGATCCTAATACTTCAGAAAATTATCTAGTTATCTAAAATAATAATCAATTTGAATTAGTCTAGTCTAGGAAATGGTGAGTTAATGTTATACAATATTTTGTAATGGAACAAGGTTAGTTTACTTCTGTTGATGTGACAGTTTTTTTTATCATTTTATAAAGTACAGGAAAAATATAACAATTTAAAAAGTTGATAAAGAATTTCTATACCTTTCCTAAACAACCAACACGGGCATTTTGTAAAACAGGATCATTGGATGAAAATTTCTTATTACAAAATTCAATTTTTGAATTTCCCATCATTGTGTCATTAAAAGTCTTTTGTAATTTTTTTTTTGTATTTTTTGATGAATTTGATGCCAAATCAATTTGATGTTCAACACATTTTATTATTGTATCAACAGTTTTATTAATTATTTCTTCATATGGTAATGGATTATCATTAAAACAATTAGAAATATTATTACCTAAATTTAATACATAATCATTTATTCCTTCCAATTGTTTACTACCTTGTTCACCTAATATTTTAACATCATTTATAATTGTTTCACCTGTATTTTTCACTTTATTTAATTGATATCTTAATTTATTTACACCAACATCAATTAATAGTTTTCTTTCATTTACAAAATGTGATGTAATTTTTTTAATTTGTTCGTCAATATTTTCTGCAAGATTATCAAATACATGTTGTGCATAATCACTTAAAATACTACGTGAAACACGTTGCCCACTATAATTAACAATTATATTTGAAACATTTTGTCTGTAATCATTATAACCTACAGTTGAATTACGACGATCACCAATCGATATTATCTGTCCAAATTCACCTGATTCAGACATGAATACGTCTCGTTTGGTACGTGTTTGACCAAAACTAATCATTATGTTAGAAACATTTTGTCCATAATCAATAAGGCCCGTTGTTGTATTTTCACGATTACCAATTGAAATATTTGCCATTGTTTGCATTACATTACTTGATGAATTATTTGTGTAACTGTTTGCAGAAGATGATGCTGCAGAAACCGACGGTGTTGTTGTAGACGCTGCTGCTGTTGCAGCAGAGGTTATGGTTGTTGTTGAAACGGTTGTAATTGCTGATGTTGTTGTTGCGCCGGTTGTAGTTGCATCTATTGTTGTTGTAATGCTTGTTGGCCATCTAAATGTCCAAGGAAATTTAAAAAAGAATATTGGCTCACATAACGACAGCTACAAAAAGAAATTAAACGAAAGAAACAAAAATTTAAGACTTCTTTTTCTGCGACAAAATAACTCTCACCTGAGTTCCAATCAGAATTACCGTAAACAAGAATAATAACTTCATTTTCAAAATGATTTAAAGAATGATTTGAATTGAAAATTAATTTTATCCGTTATTTTTATAGAAATTTTTTTTTGTTTGCATTAAATTTAAAAAAAGTTATGAAAAAATAATTTTAGGACACAGATGTTGATTATTCCGTATATTTTTTTATCATCGTCATCTAAATATTTGTTCAGTTTTATTGTGTCGTGTACATGTTTATTGTATATTCTGGAATCCCCATTGTGTGTCTTGTTGTGTTGCAAATAAAAGAAAAAAAAATGCATCGAATACATATGTACATATGTTTAAACTTTTAGTTAAGTGTCGGTTTTCTAACTCTCATCTCCATAATCATTCATCACTTTAACTTGTGTGACCATGACACAATATTCATAACTAATCTAGATTGAAATAATTTTATAAATTTATTTTTGGAACATTTTGTTTTATTTTTTAATTTGCACATGCGCTAAAATTTATGAATTTTATTTTGCCATGATGACTTCTTAAAATTAAGTTTTATTAAATTTATCTTTCAAAATCCATGAAAACTAAAACAAGCGACGATAATTTCCTATAGTACGATTTTATTCTATTCTTTCTACTTAATTTAGTGATTACTTAGTGATTTTAATGAGTTTCCTATTTCTGATCAAAATTTTTGGGATAATTTTTACGAAGTGGACCTATATCTATATTTTTAATTTTGCTAATTTGATTTGTTTGGCGCAGGTTTGCACTCAGTACGCTGGCAAATATGGGGTATTTTTTTATATAAAAATTAATAAAATCTTTTTACAATAAAATTGCCTTTTAAGAACGGAAAACGAACAAGTTGATCGGGGCAACATTTTTTTAGTCTGGAAAACGATTTGTCTACAAAGGTCCACATTTTGGTCAGAAATATGAAACTTTAAAAGTCATATTTTGATTGACAAAATTAAAGTTATACAATCCGATGATTTTGTAATATTTTTTTGTTTGCAATGTTTAAGTTCAGGTAAAGTTCCATTTAATAAAGAATATAGATAAGTAATTAGAGAGTGCCCTCCTCTTCTCAATGACGTTTAAAAAAATATTTATCTTGTTTTTTTGTGGGAAGCGAAAAAAGTAAATAACACAGTGTATATATCCACAGAAGATAGTTTTTTAGTTTTGAATTCAAAAGAATAAATCTTTGGATACGATGTTATATGAATATGGATGTAATGATGATAAGATTTTTTTTCCTATCGTTTTTTATACGTCATTTTTTTTTCTCTTTTTTACTACATCAGGGTGTGTATGTGTATATAGTATGTATAAACATTGAGACACAGGTGAAAGTGGAAAAACGATTTTTCTTTTTTAAAGTAGAAGTAAGAAAAGGTTTTTTAAATATATCACATTTACAACATAAATAACATTTAGTGTAAGAATTTCGTGGGAAGTTGATAATTTTTACACCAGTAGGTTTTTTTTTTCAATTTATTTTAATATTATCGGTTCAAGAAACTTAAGACAAGAAAAAGTATAAATTTTTTTTTATTATTTTTTGTTGCAATAGTTTGATTGCGCACCATTCTATTTTAGTTTTGTACATTTTATGATGATAAGGTAAGAGTGAGACTTAAAATCAATACCTGAGCCCTGAAAGTGATTACACTATAATATAATGATCATTTAATGCCACATATGTACAACACCTTTTGTATTGCAAATGTAATTACCACAGAAAGAGACTTTTCGGATTTGATAGTAACGTAGCATATTTACTTATTTTATTAGTGAACAAAAAAAGGAAAATTTTGAGGGAATGGTGGTGACGTGTGTATGTGTGCCTCTTTCTTTCGTGATTAGATAAGAAATTGCCGACGACCGAAAAAAAAATATACATCAAATTGAAGTTAACAATGATATTGAGTGAAATTGATTGATGGGCGGAAAATTTTGTGTGTGTGTGTTTGTGTAGGTTAGACACAAAAGTGGTTAAAGCGAGAAATAAAAAAAAAACTTTTGTGATTGTGTGAGAAACATACATAGTTCTCTTTTCTCATCATGTTGTAATTTAATATAATAATTTAGAACCAGATGGCGCCATCATCGAAAACTCAACCCGTTTTTTGTTTATTTTTTATTCAATTATGATGGAACAAAAAATAAATCTTTGTCTCTCTTGCTCCTTTTGTCACTAAAGGCAAGTGTGTGGCGTGAAATATTGATTGTAGTTTTGCCTTACTTTTTTTTATTAAGTGATTAATTAATTTACATTTTTCGTTTTTTCTTAATTTGAATTTCTCATTTCACAAAAGAAATAAACGGTACCTATACTTACGTTCTGACTTCAATTAACATAAAAAGACAAATACAATCGGATCTAGCATAACTCTTTTTTTCTGCCATCTAAAATCGATTTAAATGAAATATAATTTAGAAAAAATGACAGGCTGTATGCTGCGTCGAGTGTTATGCGATAGTATTGTCATTTAATATAATAAAATATTATTCCGAAAATTTCATCAATTCATGGTTCACGCATACCTCGAAAACTCTATGTTTCCAAAAAAAATTATCGCAGTTGCTCCACCCCGTGCCCCGATCCCCCCAAAATCAATACACCAATAAAACAAAAATCCCAAAATTTCATTGAAATCAGTTGTAGCAATCGTCGTGAAACTGATTTCTTCCAAAACTATTGTATGGGGGGTGCTCCACCCCGAGCCCACAATTTTTTCAATTGTGTCTTTTAAAAATAAAAAAGTTGAATTTAAAATTTTTCCATTACTAGGCTTAGTCGATTACTATGAAGCAATTTAAACTTAAAGAATATCCAAAATCCAAAATATTTAAAATAAATTTTCAAAAAAGGTTACTTTCAAAAACCTAGAAGTTCTTAATTTGAATTTATTTTATTATTTTATTATGAAAAAACAAAACGTGTGTGTATTAAGAAAAAAAAATCTACAAACAATTTGAATGTACTCACAAGAACCCACAGACCGAAAATACATAAAAAAATACATTATACATTCCTGATTTCTGCAGTTTTTATTCGAAATGAAACACGTACGAACATGAACAAACTTGTCTCTGTTTGTTTTCTTTTGTCTTTGAATACAGAAAAGACAACTCTATATTTTACCATACGCAATATTTTCTTTCTCTAAAAGTAAAAGATATTATTTGAATTTTGACCGATGTATTGGCGTGTGCCTTTGGTTGCCTTGCCTTGCTTGAGCCCAATCTTGTTATGGTGTGGTTCCTTTTTGACCATATTAATGCATTACAATACCACAAGTTGTCTGTAGACACATTCAATTTTGAATAATATAACTTGAATCACTCGAAGATAATAAATTCTGTTCTGTGTATTGATTCTACATACAAACGTATTTTTTCTTCTCTATCTTTTTTTGTTGCCTGAGTCATCTTATTATTTATATTTTGTATGTTTTTGTTTGGTTTTGGGTATTTTATGTTGTTAATTTGTGAATCTGGTTTTATTAGATTTTTTTTTTCTTTGTTTTTATTTTCCTTTTTTCCATTTTTTTAACGAAAAGGGTTAGCGTTACACATCCTGTGATTTATTTTCGGTTCTAAATCAGTGTAGTGTTTTTTTAAATAAAAAAATAAATGAGAACAAAACAGAATTAAATTTCAAAATTGATTCTGGGTAGGGATTACCCTACCTATATGCATTAGTGCAATACTTCGAACGAAACTCAAATTTTTTTTCAACAGGTCAAAACTAGTTGGAAAGAAATTTTGAGTTTCGTTCAAACTATTATTCATAGTAAGTTATTGCATATACTAACGCAATCATAAATCCTACTTTTCACACTAATGCATGTATACGTACATTTAAACAAAATACTTGTTGCTATTTTCACAAGACAATACATTCGAAAAAAATAATTGAGTTTGAGAATAATTGATACCACCTACCCTGAGTAAAATAAAACGCGAAAGATTTGAATATTTTAAAAATGATCTTTTTAAAAATGGTTTGATGGTTTTTTTTTTCTCTAATCGTTCCATCGTAATTTAATCGAAAAAATCGATTTAAAATATACCTGATGAAAATATAGCAAGATATTTAACTCCGCCCTAATCTGGTCCTTTCTCCATCTTCTAACTTTTCCTCTTTTTTTCCCATGGCCCTCCTTAAAAGCATCCAGTACAAAAATATATAGAGTACAAACATTTAATTTGATTACAACTTCCTTTAACCCATTCCCACTTGTATATCCGTTCACATTTTTTCCGTTATAACCTTCTTTTACTATTTTCTGGTATCACTTTATTATTTCATTCGGCAATTTAAGGAAAAGTATAAGTCTAGAAAAGCAACCTTAATCTTCATGCTTATTTTCCATCTAACCCCCTTTTTTCATTTTGATGTGTTGTGTCATTGTCTGTATAACTGGGTCTTTCTTTCATGCGTACATTACAAACGTTCATTTTATTTATCGTTTTCTTTCTTCTTATTATTTTTTCTTTCGTACATTATCCCATACACACACATAAATTCACATACGAGGTAAGGATAAATCAGGTAAATAAGGTAGAAAAACTTGGAATATGTGTGTGTAGTCAAAGAGAAAATAATATAGTAAGTAGAATTGTGGTGGTGTCTTCGGTATATTCTTAAAAGAGAAACATGAAGATATGTGAAGTTCATAACTTATAACGTGTTTTATATGTTTTCCCAATTTAAATAAATCAAAGGGATCATGTAAATATCGGTAAATTCTTCAAACAACTAAAAAAAAATTACCGTCTTCAAAGTTAGATGTTATTTACTTATTATATTTTTCTTCCCTTCGCGAATATATTACATATTAATAATAAAGGATACGGATAAATATTTTCGTGTGTTGTTTTTTCCTTGCTGTTTTGTGTTATGTTTTTTTTTTCTTGATGTGTGTAATATGAGTTTTTGTGATTGTCAACTAAGTTTTCAATTTAAAGTCTAATTTGTTCGTTAATAAAGAATTTTCATTTAATTCTATTTCAAGACTTTACAATACTCAAACATTTTTTTGAACTATTATATTAAAAATGGGCAAAAATATAAAGTCATGATAAAACCATCTTTCTTCATATACTATTTTTTTTGTTGTTGTTTACAAAATAAAAACACAAAGTAAAACAAACTTAAACACTTAAATAAAACAAAAATTTCGTCAAAATAAATAAATACATACTATTATTGGTATATTTATACTTACATTTATATTATATGTGTTGGTATATGTTGATGACCTTGGTTCTAATTTCTGACGTCTACAATTTACACTATATGGAAATTATGTTGTGTTAGGACCAATGATATTTCTTCAATTATCATCTCATCAGTTCAGTTGAGATTGAGTTGTGAGAGAGAGAGAGAGAGAGAGGAAACAGTTAAATAATATTATTATTATTTACTTTACCTCACTTTGTTTATATAAAAAAGTTGAAATTTGAATATGCATGTTTAAACAAAAATCAAATACATATGAGTATGAGTGTTTTTGTGTTGATGAGTAACTATTTTTATGTTTTGGATTTAGATTTAGAAAATTTTGAATTGTATTATATGATTTTGATGAGTAATCCTGTGTATGAAATGGAGCAACTAATGAAATGTTTATTGAACAATAAAATTATTATATCTTTATGTTTTGCCTTGTTTGCATTATATGTATAATTTATATTATATGTATGAATGTGTGTGTGAGTACGATTTTTGTGTCATCATCATAAAATATAAAGAATTATAATTGTGTTTTGCCCCCGCGCGTGTGTGATATGAGATTATAAACGAAACGGAAGGAAAAATTTGGTTATATTTTTATTTTGAGTCGATTCATTTTCTTTCTTTCTGTTAAGTAAATTGATTTAATAGATAAAATGCAAATACAAAAAAAATTTATTTAGTTACCAATAATCTTTTTATGATTTAATTTTTTTAACGTCGACCTTTTCAAAATTAAGCCAACTGTTTTTTCTCAATTAGTTTTTTTGAATAAATTTTAAGAAAAATTTTTTGAATTCAAGCTTTGTAAGTTGTAAATACCAGAGCAAGAACAAAAACAGAAGAACAATAAGAAAAGATGAATGTATTTATGTACATACTTTGCATTATACGAATAAAATATTCATCTATAACAAATTTTCTTTGATGAAAAAGATAAGAACAAGGAAAATGAAGCAAAATAAAAAAGCTGACTTTACGCTTTAGAATTTAGATTTAAAGAAAAATTACTTGTGTTATATTTCATACATTCCATACTCACACATATTCCAACAAAACGAAGATGAACACACGCATCAACACAGATGCAAACAAAACATAACGTATTGAGAAAATTTCCTTAAAGGACCCAAAATTATATGTGTGAGAGAAATAAAGGGTCGATCAATTCTAAAAAAAAATAATCAAGAATGAAGTCAAAAATAACAATTTATATACGTCTCACATAAAGACTGTCTTCTGTGCAGCGATTCTGCACATTTATCGACACATATTTATCGAGATAAGTGACGTCACGTTGTGTACCAATACGTAGTTTTCCCTGTGTTTTTCGTTACTCACACAAGCAAGTTTTCTACATTGAATTAGTGAACTCTCTCGTTTCGAAGTTATGTTTAATAAACGAGCGCAGCCGCACAATATTTGTTTTGATCAAAAATAACAACCTTAAATTTTCAAAATAAAAGTAATTTTTTTTTTCAATTTTAATCAATAATAATAATTGATTGAATAATGAAATTAATTATAAACATAAAAATATTAAATTTTTAATTTAATTTTAATTATTATTAAATAATAAAAAATTTTAAATTTAGGAGAAAAAAACAAGAAAATCTAAATTAAGAGATGCCCAATTTATTCCAATTTTAGTGTTGTATTGACACAAAATCCTACAAAAAAATCTAACGTCTATGCGTCAATACGCACTAAACGTTACTAACTCACTAAATGTGAAACTCCAAAAATACAACAACAAAATATTATTAAAAATCGACGTACGTTGCGTTGATTATCGAAAAACTCGAACACAAATAAGTGACGACATACGTTTTTTCTATACCGATAAATTTATCGAGACTGTTTTCCAGAATCGCTACACTGGTGTATTCTTCGTCCAACGAAATTTTTTACATGATTTTGTGAGCCTACATAAAATTGAATTATCAGCTGAGTGGAAAATTTTTTGTATTTCCTTAGTAAAAATAAAGAAGAAAATTACTTTCTCCTCTGATTCAAAGTAAAGAAAATGGGAGTCTGTATTGTTTTTAGCTTTAAAGTATTAGTTAAATAATTTATATTTATTATCGGGTAATATAGTTATGACGTCATAAGAATTTTTTTTTCTTAATATCTTTTTTTTTTTTTTTTTTTTGTTATTCTTCTGTTGTGGGAGTTGTAAAATTATAACAGATAAAAAGACAATACAACCGTAAAAAAATATTTATTTTAAATCTAAACTTTTTTTTATTTTCTTTTGCAATATTTTTGTTATGTTTTTATATATTGTTATGTGTTTTATTTTTTGTTTTGTTAATTTTTTGATTGCCAGAATTTTGATGAATGTTTAAAAACCAGGGTTCTTACTAATTTTTCTGATCTAAATAAAAATTCATATAAAGTTTTTTGGATTAATTATGATCGATGAGAGAGGATTTAATAATGGTTAAATGTTAATTAAAGCACAACAAACGATTAAATTCGAGACATTAGAAATTGGACATTAATGTGAGATTTTCACTGTTTATGATACTTTTCTTTTTATCAAAACATTTAACTTTTAGCGAATTTGTTATCAAGACATACTATAATGTAAATTTTTGTCTTTTTGTTGTTTATGAAATAATTCAATTGACAATTTGCATCTTTAACTGATTTATTCTTTTATTTGTTATTTTTCTCTTTCATTTGTAAAGTTCTTTTGGAGTAAAAGCTTCCAGAACCTTTTACCTTAAGACTTAAATGAAAAGATTTATTAAGTAGTCGGGTTTGTTATTTATTTTATTTTGCATAATAATTTTATAATTAAAAAAACGCTCCAAAAATTCAGTATTTGTTTTTGCGATGAAAAATTTATATAATATGAAACTTTGTTTTTATCACGGAATTAACTATTTAAGTTTTTTATTTGTTTATTTACGTTATTTATGTCATTTGATATTTAGGCGATTGTTATAGTTGTTATTACTATTATAATTATTATTGTTGTTATTATTACTATCATTATTATTATAAATATTTTGTATAGACAAAAATTTTTTGCACCACATGTCAAAAATGATCCATTTCTATTCCATTTATTTCTACTTACATAGTTTTCTCAATAGATGGCGCAGCAACTTAAATCCGATAATATGGCTAACCTTTTTGGTGTGTATAAAGCTGTTACCGCACGTAAGATTTTTTCCACAATAAAAATTGGAGAAATTAGTATTATTGTACGAATTCAGATGGCGAAATAATCGAAATTTGCAATTATTTTGTTAGAAAGAGACCAATATAATTTCTTGTATTTCATTCATTCATTCATTTTAAACTTAATAAAATATAACTTTAAATATTTTAAGTATTAAATATTAATATAAATATAGATGTATAAATATTAAATATTTTAAACAATATAATTTTAAACGTCAAAAAATTAAAAACAAAATATTGAACTGACAGTTCAGATTTGACAATTTTAAAATGTAGTAGATTTGAAAACTGTAGTAAAATTGCTATGCGTAATTTCAGCGGTAAAATTAAAATTATTATTTATTTCGTGAAAATTAACAAATAAATTATTTAAACACTTAGTTTATATGAATACAATATATAATTAATGTATTTATTAATATTTATTGAAATTCAATTAGAAAAAAATATATTTAGCATTTTTGCGGTTGAACCGTCAATCAGCTTGATCTGAAAAATTATAGCAATAATTGGTGAACTGAAAAAAATTGTGACAATTTCTTGAAAATTATTACAAGATAATATATCTGTCTCGCGACATGCTGTCACTATTTCTCTCACGTAACGTGCATATAAAATTGTTCAATCTCAATCTCAAGCCAAATTGGCTTGAGTGCGGTAGCTACTTTAAAAAAACTCAGAATTACTATACAGAAGTCAACTAATTTTTTTTCTGATATAAAATAATGATTAACTTCTATTTTATTAATTTATTTTTTCTTCCGACTTTTCTTCTTGAGAATTTATTCAAATTGATGTAATTTTAATTTAATTTTCTTTCAACAAATATATTACGAATGAGAAGAAAAAAAAATATGGAGAGAATGAAGAAGAAGAGATAAGTAGGCAAAAAAAAAACAAAGTCAATTCAATCAATTTGTTCTTGATGTTGATAATGATGAAACGCGTTTTAATTTTTCTAAATGGAAACTCTTCAACTGTAATTAATTGTTATGTTTTATTTAAATTTGTTTTATTTTTATTCAAAATATAAATATTATTGGGTTAAATTAAGCAAATATAGTCGAAACATACAAACAAAATTTAATTACAAACGAAACGTGTTTTTGCTATATAAAACCATGCCGAGAGACACTATTAAAAATGCTGCTAAATACAAGTGCCGGTAATGTCTTAGATTTTTTGTCAATAAGATTTTAATGAAAATAATTATTTTTCATCGAGCTTTTGTATTAAGATTGTACAGATAAACCATTATTGCTTCGTCGTAATCGACTAAGCCTAGTAATGGAAAATTTTCAAATTCAACTTTTTTATTCTTAAAAGACACAATTGAAAGAAAATTTCCAAAATTTTTTTTTTCTAACATTGGTCAAATTGGTGGTTATTGCAACTTTTATCCCCAAAAAAGGGGTAAAAAAAATCCTGTCAGTCCGGACTCCGTCCGCCGGACTCCGTATGTTAACACGATAACTCAAAAACGCGTGAAGTGATTTCAATAAAATTTTGGAATTAGTATTTTTTTGGTCCCCAATAGAACCATATTGATTTTAGGGGGGATCAGGGCACGGGGTGAAGCACCTCTCATACAATTTTTTTGGAAAAAATCAGTTTTTTAAGAAACCGTTAACTGCTTTCAATGAAATTTTGGGATTAGTGTTTTATTATATTAAATGATGGTTCCATGGAGGGGTTTTCAGAACTTGGTTATATTGTTATCCGTTCGTGTTAAATGCTGACAATACTATTGCATAACATTCGACGAAGCATACAGCCATACTTGCCTGTCGTTTTTTTAATAAATTAATATTAATAAAAAAGTATCGCTTCCAGATTTAGTTCAAAAAATTAAAGGGTACCAATACAAAAAAGAAGACATAAGAAGGAAAAAGAAAATGAAAAATGCCGATGAAGAAAAATAAGAGAACAGAAAGTAGTAGCGAAAAATAAAAAAAACCGTTGCACAAAAAGGAACTGAACTTTTGTGGTGCATAATTTCTTATTTTTTCTGATAGTTTATTATTAGGCCATTATGAATTATATTTTAATTTAATTAATTGGATTTACTTTAAAAAATAAAAATATAAAAAATAAAATATTTGTTAAGAATAACATATGCACTTATGATTTTTTATAATAATGTTCATACCCTTGTCATTCGCACAAATAATTCCGATAATAAAAACATGACTGACGATAATTCAAAATTCATATTTTTTATGTACCGATAATTGGGACGGTTGCACATATTTATAAATCATTAATTGCTTCGTCGTAATCGACTAAGCCTAGTAATGGAAAATTTTCAAATTTAACTTTTTTTATTTTTAATAGACACAATTAAAAGAAAATTTCCAAAAAAAATTTTTTCTCACGTAGAATGAGGGCAACTTATTTTTACTAACAAAAGGTCAAATTGGTGGTTATTGCAACTTTTATCCCCAAAAAAGGGGTAAAAAAAATCCTGTCAGTCCGGACTCCGTCCGCCGGACTCCGTATGTTAACACGATAGCTCAAAAACGCGTGAAGTGATTTCAATAAAATTTTGGAATTAGTATTTTTTTGGTCCCCAATAGAACCCTATTGATTTGGGGTGTGTTTGGGTCACCGGGTGGATCACTCCCCAATACAAATGTTTTGGAAAAAATCAGTTTTTCGAGGATTGTGACAACGGATTGCAATGAAATTTTGGGATTAGTATTTTATTGGTCCATCATAGGAGCATTTTGATTTTAGGGGGGCGCGGGGTGGAACACCCCCCATACAAATGTTTTGGAAAAAATCAGTTTTTCGAGGATTGCGACAACGGATTGCAATGAAATTTTGGGATTAGTATTTTATTGGTCTATCATAGAAACATATTGATTTTAGGGGGGATCAGGGCACGGGGTAGAGTACCCCCCATACAAATTTTGTGGACAATACAGTTTTTTAAGAACATGTGAACGGATTGAAATGAAATTTTGGGATTAGTATTTTATTGGTACATTATAGAACCATATTGGTTTTAGGGGGAATCGGAGCACGGGGTGGAGCACCCCCCGTACAATTTTTTTGGAAAATACAGTTTTTTTTAAAAGCGCGCGTGAACTGCTTTCAATGAAATTTTGGGATTAGTGTTTTATTATATTAAATGATGGTTCCATGGAGTTGTTTTCAGAACTTGGGTATATTGTTATCCGTTCGTGTTAAATGCTGACAATACTATTGCATTTTTTATTAATAAAGGCAATAAAAACCAACATCAAATTTAAAATGAAGAAGAAATTATAAATTATTCAGACTGATTTTTTATAGTATAAAATAGCTGAAAATTTCCTTAAGGTGCCGATAATTGGTACATTTACCTTAATTAAAATTGGATAAAAATAGGCAAGGGAACTTGCCATCATAAATTGGTTTTGACAGTTGGGAAAATATATCTTTATAACTTAACTGAATTTTTGAGATAATCAATCAATCAAGAGGGAGAGAAATTATCTACTTAAAAAGAATAATAAAATTTATCTTTAAAAATTTAATACCATTTAATACCATTCTTCCAAAAATTTATAGTATTCTTTCATTCTTAATTAAATTTTCGTTCCCCTGATTAAAATATTATTAAAAAAGCAAAGAAAATTTATTATTTTATTACCTGGGGCCCGTTTCATAAAACTATTAGTTATTAGTTATTAGTAGAAATCCACTAATAATTACAAGTCCTAATAATTTGTGTTTCATAAAAATCTATTACCACTTGTAATTTTATTAGTGCCGGTAATGTAGTTTTTTGTTTACCGACATTTTTAAACGCTCATTAAACTGAAATATTGATTCAAACATATAATTTGTCCTTGGTCTGAAGGTACGTGGACGTCTTCTTAAAATCATCATTTCCAATTTATCTTCGGATTCTGAAGATGATATTTTATTTTTCTAATATTATAAACTATTATTGAAAAAACATTCTAACCTATTTCTTAAATTGCTACTTACTTTAACAAAACTATATTATACTTAAAAATACTTTTTAATAATAATTAAACAAAGTAACAAAATAAAAAATTATACTGAAAAATATTATTATTAGTATGAATTCACTGATATTTTTTTTGACGTTTCTAGTACAAAATATATACTGATAAATATTACTGTCATTCTTTATGAAACGCTACACTGATATTATTAGCAAAAATGCACTGATAATTATTAGTGTAGTACTAGTAATTATCAGTGTTTTATGAAACGCAAACTAATAATTATTTGTTGCGTTGTCATGGAAACACTAGTAATTATTAGTACTAATAGTTTTATGAAACGGGCCCCTGGTTGTTGTTCCATGGTTGTACAAAATAAATTTTTTATTGTGATTTTAGGTGTATTCGGGCGGGCCTCAGAAGTGAGATATCTCAGTTCAGCGGATCAGTACATCGTCTCAGTTGTTTAAAACTTCACCTGGTTTTAATCTAGATAGCGTCATTGAAAGTATTGAAATCTTTGCTTAAATTTTACGACATTTTGAATTAAACGTTATAAAAATAAAATTGAAAAATTAAATTGTTTCATAATAAATTTAAATATTTTTATTTGAATTGTAATCTTTTTTAAAAATAAAATAAAATAATTGTTGCAAATAATAAATACTTGGAATCAATTTTCAAAATTCCGATTAGTATAAATTTCCTCAATTTTGAATATTGCGCTGATCAGTTCAACTGAGAAAAAAAAACATTGTGCAGTTGCAAAGCGTATTCAGCACATCAGGGGAGGGATTACGGAACGAAATCGACTATTCTCAAACTCAATTATTGAGTTTCCCCTTCTTATTTTTTTTCCAATATATTGTCTTGTAAAAATAGCAAACAAGCATGATGTTTAAATGTACGTATACTTGCATTAGTGTGAAAAGTAGGATCTCACTTAAACTGAGATATCAGTTCTGAGGCCCGCCCGAATACACCTCATGTAGTCATACCTCAACATAATATAATTACGTATTTATGGATAATTTTTTTTGGTGTCAGTTAATGGGTTATAATCAGGGTTTCGAACCCCGAAAATTTCGGGTTCGGGTACGGGTTCAACAAATTTAAATTTGGTGGGTTCGGGTTCTGGTTCGGGTTCAAAAGGGTTACCAAAAAAATCGAATTTTTAGTGATTAATGTCATTTGTAATGCTTCTGATAAATTAAAAAAATATATTATAGAAAAATAAATAAAATATATTATTTATTGTTATTATTAGTTATTTATTTTTCGAAAAAAATTTCATTTAATCTGACAAATAAAATATTTCTTAATGATTGTTCAGTCAAATGCACTCTTTGTGGCGATAAAACAAATTTCATATCGAGAAAGAGAAACTGTATAAGAAATTTTTACAATATTTTTTTTTTCGCTAAAAAAAAATCTATTGAACCTGAACCCATTTTCAGACCGGAACGGGTTCAGGTTCAGGGTTCACAATTTTTTTAAAAAAGCTTCAACCGGAACGGGTTCAGGTTCAGGGTTCGGTTCGGTTCGAAACCCTGGTTATAATATGTATGTATATACACACATATATATGTGTGTATGTGT
Source organism: Pedicia rivosa (assembly GCA_963082725.1). NCBI lineage: Eukaryota > Metazoa > Arthropoda > Insecta > Diptera > Pediciidae > Pedicia > Pedicia rivosa. Next base: position 19,330,466 of record OY720153.1, on the reverse strand, counting down.
ATGAAAATGAGTGTGCGTGTTTATGTATATACTAAAACTTAATAACACGAAAAAAAATGAATATTTTCATTTCCAAAAAAAAATCAATATAGTATGGGTAACTAACCTGCCAGTGTCACTCATATCAAAAGAACTAATGACGATATTGTTTGATTTTTAGAAAATAATACATTTTTGTTTCTTTCTTTTTCTCTTTCTCTTTCTCTTTCTCTTTCTCTTTTTCTCTTTTTCTCTTTTCTCTTTTTCTCTTTTCTCTTTTTCTCTTTTTCTTTTTCTCTTTCTTTTTCTTTTTCTCTTTTACCGTTTTTTTTACTTTCTTCGTTGTTTTTGTTGTTTTTTTTTTGTTTGGTCTTGTAGCACTTTTAGAAGAAATTTTTTTCCGTAAAAAAATGTTTTTTTTTTTTTTTTAGAATTAGAATTTAGAAAAAACATTAAATTGGATTTTTCAATCATCTTTCTTTCTTTTTGTCACTATAAAAAAAAGAAAAGTTTTGAGATGAAAAAATAAAATGACAAGAAAAACTAAAAAGGATTTGATTTTTCTCGTTAAAATAAAAACAAATGATTAAAAGCAAAAAAAACACTATACAAACAGAAAATAGAAAAATCTATACATAACCACCCACACAGTTTTTCTTCCCACTTTATTTAAGAAAGCGTTTCAACTATTTATAGATAAGAAAAACAACAGCACCAAAAATCAGTTTCAGTTTTTAGCAGCAGAGAGAAAATAAAAGTGGAAAAACTTGAAGAAATTATTTGATGTATTGTGTGTTTTTGTATATGAGTTTCTTATGTAATACGATTGTACAATCTTGATGAATGATCTGGTTTTGTGTGTGTATGAAGTTATTTATTTGCTAAGTAAATTATCATATGTAAATATTTTCTCACATGACTATAGTTGAATATTTTATAGATTTTTTTCTTTAATTTTGTTTTCTTTTTCTTCAAATCAAAACCAAATAATATTGTACTTAATTTGTGGATCCCTTATATAGATATATAATAATTCATACATTAACGCAGGCACAGCAACCACACAAACACTTAAATATCTTGCACGTGATTCAATATTTTATGTAAAGATGGGTGTCTCCCTTTTGCTTCTTTGGCTCTGTTGAACAACAAAATCAACAAAATGATAAAGAAAAAGTCGGTTTTTCTTTTATTTTTGCGGTAATATTACTAACTTTTTTTGTAAGTTGTGTTTTTTTCTTGCTAAGTTTGGGTTGGTAAATAGGGTTCATGAGAAAATCTGTGAAAAACTCCATGGATGAAATAGTAACCCCATCTATAATTTGCCACCCATAATTTCCTTAAAATTAATACTCCACCTCTGAATATCACACAGTTTTCTTCTCTGAAAGTTTTTTTGTTGAACTGTTATTTTTAGTTTTCTTTTGATTAACTAAATAAATAGATTAATTAATAACACCAGAAACTAATTTCTATTTTTTTCCTTTATGTTTTTGCAGGAAAAAATCTTTACAACAATGAACATGTAGCAATAAAAATGGAGCCAATGAAATCTAAAGCTCCACAACTTCACTTAGAATATAGGTTTTACAAATTACTAGGATCACATGGTAAGACAAATAGAAAATTTATAAATTAATTGAAAACATTTTTTTTTCTTTTAAAAATTCGTAATAACAAAAAATATTGTAATCATTTTCCTTCTTCTCTCTTTAATAAAATTTTCTATCATACTTATATAAGATTTTTGTTTCGTAGCAAGCCAAAAAGAAAATTATTATCGTATGGTTTGTTGGTTCAATATCCGGAATAAATAAATAAATTTTTTTTGTTTCTAAAGACTTTTTCCCTCTTCTTTTTTATTGTTGTTTCTTTCTCTAAATTTAAATAAATTAAATGCGCTGTAAATAATGAGAGAGCAAAATATGAAAAAAAAACACAAAAAGAACTTATTTTATAACAAACCTAAAGTACTACGCATGCGCACTACTTGTTTCATGTACCATAATGTAGGCGAAATTCAATGCAAAATTAATTTCTATATTATTATACATTTGTCCCTTTCTTTTTATATTTTTCTTTTATTTTTTGTTTTTAATCAAAAAAAGGGAAAAAAATGAGATGATAATGAAGAACAAGACGAGCGTAGGAAAATAGTCTTCCCTCTCTGATAAATTGAAACTTTGTAAAAATGAAAAAAAAATACACATGAATTTATTATTATTGAATTATTATTGAAAATTACGTAAAAAAATCTTTGTGTCGTGCGCGTGCATTTGTATTCTGTATATTTATAAATTTTATGATAATAATAATTATATAGAATCAACAAAACAAATTCATTAAACATTGTAATATGTTTTGTTGTTTTATTTTGATAAAGATATAAAAGAGAATGATTAGGAATTTGATTACAATAAATTTTACGACATTTAGGTCAAATAATTCGTTATTATTTTTATAATAATAATATATATTATTACTATAATATAATTGTTGTTGAAAGTTTATAAAATAAAAAAACAAAACAAAAGAAGTAAAGTTTTTTGTTTTCTTTTGGTGGATTTCAAATTTATTAATTCAAGTCAATTCTTGAATTAGAAACAAGAAAAAATCCCCAAACATAGAACAAACAGCAGCGTCCCCCTTGATCCTCTTAAATTTGTTGAGACATTTTTTTAATATAAAAAAATGGATAATTCTTTTAATAAAAGAAATGTAACAAAAAAATAAAATGAAAATAAAACATACACATACACACATGTATACATAAATCTCATCCTACACGACCCTATTTTATATCCAAAAAAACGCCTCAGTCAATAAACACCACCACCACCACATCTAACCCTATTCCTTCATTGTTTAATTGTGTTTTTTGATTTTTACTTTCGTTATTGTTGTCTTTTTAAAAAAAATACAAAAAAAAAATTAAACTCCTTTTTTTTCTTGATCCCAAAAAAAATCCTCACTTACAGTTGCGGAAACTGAGTATTTGCTACAATTTGCTACTCAATTTCCATCATCTGGACCAACATCTACAGCGACAACAACAACAACAACAATAACATCAACAACAACAAAATATTCTAATAATAAAAATAAAATAATTCATAATAATATAGAGGGTGTACCGCGTGTTTTTCATCTGGGAACATGTGGTGGACGTTACAATGCAATGGTATTAGAATTATTGGGACCATCACTAGAAGATCTCTTCAATTTATGTGGAAGAAAATTTTCAATGAAGACTGTTATGATGATAGCTAAACAACTAGTAAGTTCTCTACATTCACAAACCATCTATCCATCCTCCGGGTCGGCCAATTAAAAAAAAAGAAAGATTCTTTTTTTGATTTAATTTAATTTTTCAAAAAAAAAATAAATAAAAAATGCTCTCCTACCAACCACTTCTTTCTTATTTAATCCTAGTTTTATTTTATTTAATTTTTTCTATTTAATTTAATTTGTTTTTGTTTCTTCAACTTTCTTGCGTTTTTTTTTAAATTTTTTTGTGTGTCGGGGAAAATTATTGCTATTTTGTGTGTGTTTTCTTAAGTTTTGTTTTGTTGTATTTTTTCTTTCTTTTTCTTTCTATTTAGTTCTGTTTTTTTCTTCTTAATTTCTATTTATAAAATCGACAAAACTATTTTCTTATTTTGGTTTTTTAATGAAATTTAAATATTTTATAGTTTTCTTTTTTTTTTGTTCTTGCCATATTTTCCTTTTCTTTATTTATTATTTTTATTGTTTTTTGTTGTTGTTTCTTCTGTGTTTTTGTTTTTTTTTTTTTGTGTTTGTTTGGAAATAAAATCGGCGATACCATTTTTTATGTTCTAGCTTTTAAGGACAGATTTTTTTTGTTTCTTGTTTTTATTATTACATTTACATTTTCTTCTTAATTCTCTTTTTTTTTATTGGAAAATCTGAGAAAAACCGAATAAATAATTAATAATTCTAAGAAAAATAATTAAAGTATTCAATAATAATAATAATAATTATAATTAATAACTAATTCTAACAAAAGACTGAAAGATTATTCTTTCTTCTTTTTCGTCTTTTTTTTTCACTGAAACGCATGTTTTTTTCCACTAAATGTTTTTATTTAGTTTTGTTTATTATTATTATTTGTGTTATGGTTTTTTTGTTTTTTAATTTTTACAATTTCTTTTTTTTGATTATTTTAAAAGAAAAACGTTTACTTACTTTTATTTTACATTTGTATAGATTCATTATTATTGTTTTTTTAAAAGGACGAAGTCAAAGTTCTGAACATTGATTCCCGATTTCTAAGTAATTCGCCACTGTCTTACTAAACCCCGACCACAAAACAAACCCCCAACACATCATTGTAAACTTAAAATCTTATAAAAAATTAATAAATATTTTCTTGAGTTTTTGGTAGGTAAAAAATGTCTTTACTTTTAACAAAACCGAATGTTTATTTGCCCGTTTATATTCAGTTTATAAATTTTCTTTTAAGTCGTGAGCAAAATTATAAGAAATTTTATTTTGTTCATCAATAAATCCTATTTTCCCTTCTTCTTTCTATATATTACACTGAAAGAAATAATTTGATGATGCTGACCATATTTTTAAAGAAATATATATGGTCAGTTTTATAGTCAGGCGAATCAATAATGATCATTTTATGATTAATATTTGACTATCTTGTTATATATATAATATATATATATATTTGATCATATTATGCCTATTACAATATACCTATTTTTTTGCAATGTGCACAAATTTAAATTTATTTATTTTAATAATAAAGGGAAGCGTAGTGAGTAAAGAAAAATATAATGGAGTCATCTTCATATAAATATGAATTTTAAATAACATTTTAAATAACTCTTCCGAATGATTTTTTAATGCCATTTAATATTTATTGTAACATATGACATCCTACTTCGAAATATATTAAAAATCCTCGAAGATTTTAATTTCAAAAGGTTATTAGTAACTAGGAGACCTACTATTTTTGAGGTGGGTGTTCTGAACCACCTAGCATCTGCACATGCATTTTAATTCGATTCGGGGCATTGCCAGCTTTTAGGAAACATGCAGATTTCCTAAGAAGAATCGTTCGGTTAAAACCTTATCCTGCACATTATTAATCATTGCCCACTACTTTATGTATGTTTAGTACATAATTAGCCGAATGAAAAATTCCATCCCGCCTCGGTCGAGATTTATTTCATGTTAAGAGAAAAATATCACAAGAAATTAATTTTAAAATATCAAGAATTAATTAAAACTAAGAATTTTTGCAAAATTTCTTAATATTTATTACTAAATATCTGAAAAATTAAAAAAAAAAAACATCTGAAATAAAGTCCGCATATTTTTTTATATAATGGCGGCAACAGTATGTTATAACTTGTCCTCCATGTCAATAACTTCGTGAAAATATCCTACGATGCCAATCGGAGCTGATCGTTAACGAACATTCATCGTGCATCGTCGTTCTTCATTTCATGTTATGATTAAGTTTTTTATCATATTATGGTGTTAAGAATCATAGTTATTAAAATGATCAAGCTAACCATCAAATATACTTATCAAAACCATATTATGCTTTTAATAAATATACACATGCTTATGAAGATCATAAAATATTTTTTATGCTTAGTGCGAATAAAGTATGATTCCAGATACAATGTGTAACAATATTATATCTTTCAGTGTAAATTTTCTTTCAATTTTTTTCTCTATATTATCTAAACTGTTTCCTATATTTTCCTTTTGCATTAGAAAAAAAATGGCAAACTTAAAACAAAAAGAAAAACTGGAATGTTTTGTTGTTATTTTTTGATTTTGTTCTTAGATAAAATTATTATAGTTATTTGTTGTTGTATTTTTATATTTTTATAAGTAAGTAGAGTTTTTATTTTTATTATTATATGTATTATACGTATTATACATTAATTAATGAAAACGGGTGAAATATAAAATAATAGGTATTTTTGTACAATATGTTCGTTTTTATTATCCCCTAAATACTACTATGTATACAGAGGCGCAACATAAATTAAGGAAAAAAAATTAAACATTTGGTCTATATATATAATAATATTGATCCATCTCTCTATTGCGCTTTCCACCTTTGTCACCTATCACTGTTTTTTTGTTTTGTATAAATACACATAATCTGTACTAGGCTATAAAATAAGTAACTTTGTTTCCATATCTATCTCTCTCTTTCTCTTTTTTTTCTCTTTCTCTTTCTCTTTCTCTTTCTCTTTCTCTTTCTCTTTCTCTTTCTCTTTCTCTTTCTCTTTCTCTTTCTCTTTCTCTTTCTCTT